>OZ025219.1:3670367-3672867 GCA_964019055.1 Anthopleura xanthogrammica | reverse complement strand
CAAGCACACTTCCAGTTAAGATCCTCCCCAGTTATAAGCCCACTATTCTGCTAACACAAGTACCCTTACAGTTAAGATCCTCCCCAGTTATAAGCCCACTATTCTGCTAACAAAAGTACCCTTACAGTTAAGATCCTCCCCAGTTATAAGCCCACTATTCTGCTAACACAAGTACCCTTACAGTTAAGATCCTCCCCAGTTATAAGCCAACTATTCTGCTAAGACAAATAACCTTACAGTTAAGATCCTTCCCAGTTATAAAACCACTATTCTGCTAACACAAGCACCCTTATAGTTACGATCCTCCCCAGTTATAAGTCCACTATTCTGCTAAGACAAATAACCTTACAGTTAAGATCATTCCCAGTTATAAAACCACTATTCTGCTAACACAAGCACCCTTCAAGTTAAGATCCTCCCCAGTTATAAGCCTACTATTCTGCTAACACAAGTACCCTTACAGTTAAGATCCTCCCCAGTTATAAGACCACTATTCTGCTAACACAAGCACCCTTAAAGTTAAGATCTTCCCTAGTTATAAGCCCACTAGTCTCATGACACAAATACCCTTCCAGTTATGAGGTAGCCTGATTATCAGCGCACTACTCTGGTATAAAAAAATAAATAATAATAATAATAATAATAATATTAATAATAATAATGAAGATAATAATAATAATGATAATAATATAATAATGTTAATAATAATAATCTTAATAATAATAATAATAATAATTTATTTAAAGTCAATAACGTGGGAAGTGGTCGCCCAATCATCCACGCAACGAGGCTCATGTTAAAAACGCTAATACAAATACCCTTCCAGTTATGAGCTAACCTGATTATCAGCCCACTATTCTGATAACACAAGCACACTTCCAGTTAAGATCCTCCCCAGTTATAAGCCTACTATTCTGCTAACACAAGTACCCTTACAGTTAAGATCCTCCCCAGGTATAAGCCCACTATTCTGCTAACACAAGTACCCTTAATGTTAAGATCTTCCCTAGTTATAAGCCCACTATACTCATGACACAAATACCCTTCCAGTTATGAGGTAGCCTCATTATCAGCGCACTATTCTGGTATAAAAAAAAAAATAATAATAATAATAATAATATTTATAATAATAATAATAATATTTATAATAATAATAATAATATTAATAATAATAATGAAGATAAGAATAATAATGATAATAATATAATAATGTTAATAATAATAATCTTATTAATAATAATAATATTAATAATAATTTATTTAAAGTCAATAACGTGGGAAGTGGTCGCCCAATCATCCACGCAACGAGGCTCATGTTAAAAGCGCTAATTCAAATACCCTTCCAGTTATGAGCTAACCTGATTATCAGCCCACTATTCTGATAACACAAGCACACTTCCAGTTAAGATCCTCCCCAGTTATAAGCCTACTATTCTGCTAACACAAGTACCCTTCCAGTTAAGATCCTCCCCAGTTATAAGCCCACTATTCTGCTAACACAAGCACCCTTAAAGTTAAGATCCTCCCTAGTTATAAGCCCACTAGTCTTATGACACAAATACCCTTCCAGTTATGAGGTAGCCTGATTATCAGCGCACTATTCTGGTATAAAAAATATATATATATATATATTTAAAATAATAATAATAATAATATTAATGATAATAATGAAGATAATAATAATAATGATCATAATATAATAAAGTTAATATTAATAATGTTAATAATAATACTGTTAATAATAATAATAATATTAATAATAATTTATTTAAAGTCAATAACGTGGGAAGTGGTCGCCCAATCTTCCACACAACGAGGCTCATGTTAAAAACGCTAATACAAATACCCTTCCAGTTATGAGCTAAGCTGATTATCAGCCCACTATTCTGCTAACACAAGTACACTTACAGTTAAGATCCTCCCCAGTTATAAGCCTACTATTCTGCTAACACAAGTACCCTTACAGTTAAGATCCTCCCCAGTTATAAGCCCACTATTCTGCTAAGACAAATACCCTTACAGTTAAGATCCTTCCCAGTTATAAGACCACTATTCTGCTAACACAAGCACCCTTAAAGTTAAGATCTTCCCTAGTTATAAGCCCACTAGTCTCATGACACAAAAACCCTTCCAGTTATTAGGTAGCCTCATTATCAGCGCACTATTCTGGTAAAAAAAATAAAAAATAATAATAATAATAATATTTATAATCTTAATAATAATATTAATAATAATAAAGAAGATAATAATAATAATGATAATAATATAATAATGTTAATAATAATAATCTTAATAATAATAATATTAATAATAATTTATTTAAAGTCAATAACGTGGGAAGTGGTCGCCCAATCTTCAACGCAACGAGGCTCATGTTAAAAGCGCTAATACAAATACCCTTCCAGTTATGAGCTAACCTGATTATCAGCCCACTATTCTGATAACACAAGCACCCTTTCAGTTAAGATCCTCCCCAGTTATAAGCCTACTATTCTGCTAA
>OZ025219.1:3647867-3650367 GCA_964019055.1 Anthopleura xanthogrammica | reverse complement strand
TCTGCTAAGACAAATAACCTTACAGTTAAGATCCTTCCCAGTTATAAAACCACTATTCTGCTAACACAAGCACCCTTATAGTTAAGATCCTTTCCAGTTACAAGCCCACTATTCTGCTAAGACAAATAACCTTACAGTTAAGATCCTTCCCAGTTATAAAACCACTATTCTGCTAACACAAGCACCCTTAAAGTTAAGATCCTCCCCAGTTATAAGCCTACTATTCTGCTAACACAAGTACCCTTACAGTTAAGATCCTCCCCAGTTATAAGCCCACTATTCTGCTAACACAAGTACCCTTACAGTTATGAGGTAGCCTGATTATCAGCGCACTATTCTGGTATAAAAAAAAAAATAATAATAATAATAATAATATTTATAATAATAATAATAATATTAATAATAATTATGAAGATAATAATTATGAAGATAATAATAATAATGATAATAATATAATAATGTTAATAATAATAATCTTAATAATAATAATAATAATAATATTAATAATAATTTATTTGAAGTCAATAACGTGGAAAGTGGTCGCCCAATCTTCCACGCAACGAGGCTCATGTTAAAAACGCTAATACAAATACCCTTCCAGTTATTAGCTAACCTGATTATCAGCCCACTATTCTGCTAACAAAAATACCCTTACAGTTAAGATAGTCCCCAGTTATAAGCCCACTACTCTGCTAACAAAAGTACCCTTCCAGTTAAGATCCTCCCCAGTTATAAGCCCACTATTCTGCAAACAGAAGTATTCTTCAAGTTAAGATCCTCCCCAGTTATAAGCCCACTATTCTGCTAACACAAGTACCATTACAGTTAAGATCCTCCCCAGTTACAAGCCCACTATTCTGCTAACACAAGTACCCTTACAGTTAACATCCTCCCCAGTTATAAGCCCACTATTCTGCTAACACACGTACCCTTATAGTTAAGATCCTCCCCAGTTATAAGCCCACTATTCTGCTAACACAAGTACCCTTATAGTTAAGATCCTCCCCAGTTATGAGCCCACTATTCTGCTAAGACAAATAACCTTACAGTTAAGATCCTTCCCAGTTATAAAACCACTATTCTGCTAACACAAGCACCCTTATAGTTAAGATCCTCCCCAGTTACAAGCCCACTATTCTGCTAAGACAAATAACCTTACAGTTAACATCCTTCCCAGTTATAAAACCACTATTCTGCTAACACAAGCACCCTTCAAGTTAAGATCCTCCCCAGTTATAAGCCTACTATTCTGCTAACACAAGTACCCTTACAGTTAAGATCCTCCCCAGTTATAAGCCCACTATTCTGCTAACACAAGCACCCTTAAAATTAAGATCTTCCCTAGTTATAAGCCCACTAGTCTCATGACACAAATACCCTTCCAGTTATGAGGTAGCCTGATTATCAGCGCACTACTCTGGTATAAAAAAATAAATAATAATAATAATAATAATAATAATAATATTAATAATAATAATGAAGATAATAATAATAATGATAATAATATAATAATGTTAATAATAATAATCTTAATAATAATAATAATATTAATAATAATTTATTTAAAGTCAATAACGTGGGAAGTGGTCGCCCAATCTTCCACACGAGGCTCATGTTAAAAACGCTAATACAAATACCCTTCCAGTTATGAGCTAAGCTGATTAACTGCCCACTATTCTGCTAACACAAGTACACTTACAGTTAAGATCCTCCCCAGTTATAAGCCCACTATTCTGCTAACACAAGTACCCTTACAGTTAAGATCCTCCCCAGTTATAAGCCCACTATTCTGCTAAGACAAATACCCTTACAGTTAAGATCCTTCCCAGTTATAAGACCACTATTCTGCTAACACAAGCAACCTTAAAGTTAAGATCTTCCCTAGTTATAAGCCCACTAGTCTCATGACACAAATACCCTTTCAGTTATGAGGTAGCCTGATTATCAGCGCACTATTCTGGTATAAAAAAAAAAAAAAAATTTAATAATAATAATATTTATAATAATAAGAATAATATTAATAATAATTATGAAGATAATAATAATAATGATAATAATATAATAATGTTAATAATAATAATCTTAATAATAATAATAATAATAATATTAATAATAATTTATTTGAAGTCAATAACGTGGGAAGTGGTCGCCCAATCTTCCACGCAACGAGGCTCATGTTAAAAACGCTAATACAAATACCCTTCCAGTTATTAGCTAACCTGATTATCAGCCCACTATTCTGCTAACAAAAATACCCTTACAGTTAAGATAGTCCCCAGTTATAAGCCCACTACTCTGCTAACAAAAGTACCCTTCCAGTTAAGATCCTCCCCAGTTATAAGCCCACTATTCTGCAAACACAAGTACCCTTCAAGTTAAGATCCTTCCCAGTTATAAGCCCACTATTCTGCTAAGACAAATACCCTTACAGTTAAGATCCTTCCCAGTTATAAGACCACTATTCTGCTAACACAAGCACCCTTAAAGGTAAGATCTTCCC
>OZ025219.1:3632867-3637867 GCA_964019055.1 Anthopleura xanthogrammica | reverse complement strand
TTAATAATAATAATCTTAATAATAATAATAATATTAGTAATAATTTATTTAAAGTCAATAACGTGGGAAGTGGTCGCCCAATCTTCCACGCAACGAGGCTGATGTTAAAAACGCTAATACAAATACCCTTCCAGTTATGAGCTAACCTGATTATCAGCCCACTATTCTGATAACACAAGCACACTTCCAGTTAAGATCCTCCCCAGTTATAAGCCTACTATTCTGCTAACACAAGTACCCTTACAGTGAAGATCCTCCCCAGTTATAAGCCCACTATTCTGCTAAGACAAATACCCTTACAGTTAAGATCCTTCCCAGTTATAAGACCACTATTCTGCTAACACAAACACCCTTAAAGTTAAGATCTTCCCTAGTTATAAGCCCACTAGTCTCATGACACAAAAACCCTTCCAGTTATGAGGTAGCCTGATTATCAGCGCACTATTCTGGTATAAAAAAAAAATAAATAATAATAATAATAATAATATTTATAATAATAATAATAATATTAATAATAATAATGAAGATAATAATAATAATGATAATAATATAATAATGTTAATAATAATAATGTTAATAATAATAATATTAATAATAATTTATTTAAAGTCAATAACGTGGAAGTGGTCGCCCAATCTTCCACGCAACGAGGCTCATGTTAAAAGCGCTAATACAAATACCCTTCCAGTTATGAGCTAACCTGATTATCAGCCCACTATTCTGCTAACAGAAGTACCCTTACAGTTAAGATCCTCCCCAGTTATAAGCCCACTATTCTGCTAACACAAGTACCCTTACAGTTAAGATCCTCCCCAGTTATAAGCCCACTACTCTGCTAACAAAAGTACCCTTCCAGTCAAGATCCTCCCCAGTTATAAGCCCACTATTCTGTTAACACAAGTACCCTTACAGTTAAGATCCTCCCCAGTTATAAGCCCACTATTCTGCTAAGACAAATACCCTTACAGTTAAGATCCTTCCCAGTTATAAGACCACTATTCTGCTAACACAAGCACCCTTAAAATTAATATCCTTCGCAGTTATAAGCCCACTATTCTGCTAACACAAGTACCCTTAAAGTTAAGATCCTCCCCAGTTATAAGCCCATTTTTCTGCTAACACAAGTACCTTTATAGTTTAGATCCTCCCCAGTTATAAGCCCACTATTCTGCTAAGACAAATATTCTTACAGTTAAGATCTTTCCAAGTTATAAAACCACTATTCTGCTAACACCAGCACCCTTAAAGTTAAGATCCTCCCTAGTTATAAGCCCACTAGTCTCATGACACAAATACCCTTCCAGTTATGAGGTAGCCTGATTATCAGCGCACTATTCTGGTATAAAAAAAATTAAATAATAATACTAATTATAATAATATTTATAATAATAATAATAATAATATTAATAATAATAATGAAGATAATAATAATAATGATAATAATAATATAATAATGTTAATAATAATCTTAATAATAATAATAATATTAATAATAATTTATTTAAAGTCAATAACGTGGGAAGTGGTCGCCCAATCCTCCACGCAACGAGGCTCATGTTAAAAGCGCTAATACAAATACCCTTCCAGTTATGAGCTAACCTGATTATCAGCCCACTATTCTGATAACACAAGCACACTTCCAGTTAAGATCCTCCCCAGTTATAAGCCTACTATTCTGCTAACACAAGTACCCTTACAGTTAAGATCCTCCCCAGTTATAAGCCCACTATTCTGCTAAGACAAATACCCTTACAGTTAAGATCCTTCCCAGTTATAAGACCACTATTCTGCTAACACAAGCACCCTTAAAGTTAAGATCTTCCCTAGTTATAAGCCCACTAGTCTCATGACACAAAAACCCTTCCAGTTATGAGGTAGCCTGATTATCAGCGCACTATTCTGGTATAAAAAAAAAAAATAATAATAATAATAATAATAATAATATTTATAATAATAATAATAATATTAATAATAATAATGAAGATAATAATAATAATGATAATAATATAATAATGTTAATAATAATAATGTTAATAATAATAATATTAATAATAATTTATTTAAAGTCAATAACGTGGAAGTGGTCGCCCAATCTTCCACGCAACGAGGCTCATGTTAAAAGCGCTAATACAAATACCCTTCCAGTTATGAGCTAACCTGATTATCAGCCCACTATTCTGCTAACAGAAGTACCTTTACAGTTAAGATCCTTCCCAGTTATAAGCCCACTATTCTGCTAACACAAGTACCCTTACAGTTAAGATCCTCCCCAGTTATAAGCCCACTACTCTGCTAACAAAAGTACCGTTACAGTTAAGATCCTCCCCAGTTATAAGCCCACTATTCTGCTAACACAGGTACCCTTACAGTTAAGATCCTCCCCAGTTATAAGCCCACTATTCTGCTAACACAAGTACACTTATAGTTAAGATCCTCCCCAGTTATAAGCCTACTATTCTGCTAACACAAGCACCCTTAAAGTTAAGATCTTCCCTAGTTATAAGCCCACTAGTCTCATGACACAAAAACCCTTCCAGTTATGAGGTAGCCTCATTATCAGCGCACTATTCTGGTATAAAAAAAAAAAAAAATAATAATAATAATAATATTTATAATAATAATAATAATATTAATAATAATAATGAAGATAATAATAATAATGATAATAATATAATAATGTTAATAATAATAATGTTAATAATAATAATATTAATAATAATTTATTTAAAGTCAATAACGTGGGAAGTGGTCGCCCAATCTTCCACGCAACGAGGCTCATGTTAAAAGCGCTAATACAAATACCCTTCTAGTTATGAGCTAACCTGATTATCAGCCAACTATTCTGCTAACAAAAGTACCCTTACAGTTAAGATAGTCCCCAGTTATAAGCCCACTACTCTGCTAACAAAACTACCCTTCCAGTTAAGATCCTCCCCAGTTATAAGCCCACTATTCTGCTAACACAAGTACACTTACAGTTAAGATCCTCCTTAGTTATAAGCCTACTATTCTGCTAACACAAGTACCCTTACAGTTAAGATCCTCCCCAGTTATAAGCCCACTATTCTGCTAAGACAAATACCCTTACAGTTAAGATCCTTCCCAGTTATAAGACCACTATTCTGATAACACAGGCACCCTTAATATTAAGATCTTCCCTAGTTATAAGCCCACTAGTCTCATGACACAAAAACCCTTCAAGTTATGAGGTAGCCTGATTATCAGCGCACTACACTGGTATAAAAAAATAATAATAATAATAATATTTATAATAATAATAATAATAATAATAATAATAATAATAATAATAATAATAATAATGAAGATAATAATAATAATGATAATAATATAATAATGTTAATAATAATGTTAATAATAATAATATTAATAATAATTTATTTAAAGTCAATAACGTGGGAAGTGGTCGCCTAATCTTCCACGCAACGAGGCTCATGTTAAAAACGCTAATAGAAATACCCTTCCAGTTATGAGCTAACCTGATTATCAGCCCACTATTCTGATAACAAAAGTACCCTTACAGTTAAGATAGTCCCCAGTTATAAGCCCACTACTCTGCTAACAAAAGTACCCTTCCAGTTAAGATCCTCCCCAGTTATAAGCCCACTATTCTGCTAACACAAGTACCCTTACAGTTAAGATCCTCCCCAGTTATAAGCCCACTATTCTGCTAAGACAAATACCCTTACAGTTAAGATCCTCCCCAGTTATAAGCCCACTATTCTGCTAAGACAAATACCCTTACAGTTAAGATCCTTCCCAGTTATAAGACCATTATTCTGCTAACACAAGCACCCTTAAAGTTAATATCCTTCGCAGTTATAAGCCCACTATTCTGCTAACACAAGTACCCTTACAGTTAAGATCCTCCCCAGTTATAAGCCCACTATTCTGCTAAGACAAATACCCTTACAGTTAAGATCCTTCCCAGTTATAAGATCACTATTCTGCTAACACAAGCACCCTTAAAGTTAAGATCTTCCCTAGTTATAAGCCCACTAGTCTCATGACACAAAAACCCTTCCAGTTATGAGGTAGCTTGATTATCAGCGCACTATTCTGGTATAAAAAAAAAAAAAAATAATAATAATAATAATAATAATATTTATAATAATAATAATAATATTAATAATAATAATGAAGATAATAATAATAATGATAATAATATAATAATGTTAATAATAATAATGTTAATAATAATAATATTAATATTAATTTATTTAAAGTCAATAACGTGGGAAGTGGTCGCCCAATCTTCCACGCAACGAGGCTCATGTTAAAAGCGCTAATACAAATACCCTTCCAGTTATGAGCTAACCTGATTATCAGCCCACTATTCTGCTAACAAAAGTACCCTTACAGTTAAGATAGTCCCCAGTTATAAGCCCACTACTCTGCTAACAAAAGTACCCTTCCAGTTAAGATCCTCCCCAGTTATAAGCCCACTATTCTGCTAACACAAGTACCCTTACAGTTAAGATCCTCCCCAGTTATAAGCCCACTATTCTGCTAACACAAGTACCCTTACAGTTAAGATCCTCCCCAGTTATAAGCCCACTATTCTGCTAAGACAAATACCCTTACAGTTAAGATCCTTCCCAGTTATAAGACCACTATTCTGATAACACAAGCACCCTTAATATTAAGATCTTCCCTAGTTATAAGCCCACTAGTCTCATGACACAAAAACCCTTCAAGTTATGAGGTAGCCTGATTATCAGCGCACTACTCTGGTATAAAAAAAAAAAATAATAATAATAATATTTATATTATTAATAATAATAATAATAATAATAATAATAATAATGAAGATAATAATAATAATGATAATAATATAATAATGTTAATAATAATAATGTTAATAATAATAATATTAATAATAATTTATTTAAAGTCAATAACGTGGGAAGTGGTCGCCCAATCTTCCACGCAACGAGGCTCATGTTAAAAACGCTAATAGAAATACTTTTCCAGTTATGAGC
>OZ025219.1:3622867-3625367 GCA_964019055.1 Anthopleura xanthogrammica | reverse complement strand
ACACTTATAGTTAAGATCCTCCCCAGTTATAAGCCTACTATTCTGCTAACACAAGCACCCTTAAAGTTAAGATCTTCCCTAGTTATAAGCCCACTAGTCTCATGACACAAAAACCCTTCCAGTTATGAGGTAGCCTGATTATCAGCGCACTATTCTGGTATAAAAAAAAATAATAATAATAATAATAATAATATTTATAATAATAATAATAATATTAATAATAATAATGAAGATAATAATAATAATGATAATAATATAATAATGTTAATAATAATAATGTTAATAATAATAATATTAATAATAATTTATTTAAAGTCAATAACGTGGGAAGTGGTCGCCCAATCTTCCACGCAACGAGGCTCATGTTAAAAGCGCTAATACAAATACCCTTCCAGTTATGAGCTAACCTGATTATCAGCCAACTATTCTGCTAACAAAAGTACCCTTACAGTTAAGATAGTCCCCAGTTATAAGCCCACTACTCTGCTAACAAAACTACCCTTCCAGTTAAGATCCTCCCCAGTTATAAGCCCACTATTCTGCTAACACAAGTACACTTACAGTTAAGATCCTCCTTAGTTATAAGCCTACTATTCTGCTAACACAAGTACCCTTACAGTTAAGATCCTCCCCAGTTATAAGCCCACTATTCTGCTAAGACAAATACCCTTACAGTTAAGATCCTTCCCAGTTATAAGACCACTATTCTGATAACACAGGCACCCTTAATATTAAGATCTTCCCTAGTTATAAGCCCACTAGTCTCATGACACAAAAACCCTTCAAGTTATGAGGTAGCCTGATTATCAGCGCACTACACTGGTATAAAAAAATAATAATAATAATAATAATATTTATAATAATAATAATAATAATAATAATAATAATAATAATAATAATAATGAAGATAATAATAATAATGATAATAATATAATAATGTTAATAATAATGTTAATAATAATAATATTAATAATAATTTATTTAAAGTCAATAACGTGGGAAGTGGTCGCCTAATCTTCCACGCAACGAGGCTCATGTTAAAAACGCTAATAGAAATACCCTTCCAGTTATGAGCTAACCTGATTATCAGCCCACTATTCTGATAACAAAAGTACCCTTACAGTTAAGATAGTCCCCAGTTATAAGCCCACTACTCTGCTAACAAAAGTACCCTTCCAGTTAAGATCCTCCCCAGTTATAAGCCCACTATTCTGCTAACACAAGTACCCTTACAGTTAAGATCCTCCCCAGTTATAAGCCCACTATTCTGCTAAGACAAATACCCTTACAGTTAAGATCCTCCCCAGTTATAAGCCCACTATTCTGCTAAGACAAATACCCTTACAGTTAAGATCCTTCCCAGTTATAAGACCATTATTCTGCTAACACAAGCACCCTTAAAGTTAATATCCTTCGCAGTTATAAGCCCACTATTCTGCTAACACAAGTACCCTTACAGTTAAGATCCTCCCCAGTTATAAGCCCACTATTCTGCTAAGACAAATACCCTTACAGTTAAGATCCTTCCCAGTTATAAGATCACTATTCTGCTAACACAAGCACCCTTAAAGTTAAGATCTTCCCTAGTTATAAGCCCACTAGTCTCATGACACAAAAACCCTTCCAGTTATGAGGTAGCTTGATTATCAGCGCACTATTCTGGTATAAAAAAAAAAAAAAATAATAATAATAATAATAATAATATTTATAATAATAATAATAATATTAATAATAATAATGAAGATAATAATAATAATGATAATAATATAATAATGTTAATAATAATAATATTAATAATAATAATATTAATATTAATTTATTTAAAGTCAATAACGTGGGAAGTGGTCGCCCAATCTTCCACGCAACGAGGCTCATGTTAAAAGCGCTAATACAAATACCCTTCCAGTTATGAGCTAACCTGATTATCAGCCCACTATTCTGCTAACAAAAGTACCCTTACAGTTAAGATAGTCCCCAGTTATAAGCCCACTACTCTGCTAACAAAAGTACCCTTCCAGTTAAGATCCTCCCCAGTTATAAGCCCACTATTCTGCTAACACAAGTACCCTTACAGTTAAGATCCTCCCCAGTTATAAGCCCACTATTCTGCTAACACAAGTACCCTTACAGTTAAGATCCTCCCCAGTTATAAGCCCACTATTCTGCTAAGACAAATACCCTTACAGTTAAGATCCTTCCCAGTTATAAGACCACTATTCTGCTAACACAAGCACCCTTAAAGTTAATATCCTTCGCAGTTATAAGCCCACTATTCTGCTAACACAAGTACCCTTAAAGTTAAGATCCTCCCCAGTTATAAGCCCATTTTTCTGCTAACACAAGTACCCTTACAGTTAAGATCCTCCCCAGTTATAAGCCCACTATTCTGCTAAGACAAATACCCTTACAGTTAAGATCCTTCCCAGTTATAAGATCACTATTCTGCTAACACAAGCACCCTTAAAGTTAAGATCTTCCCTACTTATAAGCCCACTAGTCT
>OZ025219.1:3592867-3617867 GCA_964019055.1 Anthopleura xanthogrammica | reverse complement strand
CATCACAAACTACCCCAGAATGGATGGTTAAAGGAAGAACAGTGCTCATCATGAAAGACCCTGATAAAGGCAACATACCGTCTAATTACCGTCCAATCACATGCCTTCCCTTGATGTGGAAACTTTTAACGGGGGTGATATCAGAAGATCTCTACTGCCACCTGATCGACAACAAATTGCTACCAGACGAGCAGAAAGGTTGCAGAAAGAACAGCCGGGGGACAAAAGATCAACTAAGCATTGACAAGGCCTTACTGAGGGATTGCAAGAAAAGAAAGACCAATTTAGCTATGGCGTGGATTGACTACAAGAAAGCGTATGACTCTGTTCCACATTCGTGGATAATAGAGTCGTTAGAGTTGATTGGTGTAGCTGATAATGTGAAAGCTTTATTGGAGAAGAGCATGTCATTATGGAGGACAACCCTAACATCGAATGGAAAAATACTTGGAGAAGTGGAGTTCAAGAGAGGAATATTCCAAGGAGACTCACTATCTCCACTGCTATTCGTGATCGCACTAATACCTTTGACCGATATACTCAGAAGCACCCAAGCTGGCTATAAGATCAGTAAAAGCGAGGAAAAGATCAATCACTTACTATTCATGGACGATCTCAAACTCTATAGTAAGAATGAAAAAGAACTTGATTCCCTCGTCCAAACAGTGCGCATATTCAGTGACGACATTGGTATGGACTTTGGAATTTCCAAATGTGCAGTGCTGGTCATGAATAGAGGTAAGAAGATCAAGAGTGATGGAATTGCTCTTCCAGATGGGAGAAAGCTTAGATCGTTAGAAGAAAATGATGATTGTTATAAGTACTTGGGCGTACTGGAAGCTGATGATGTCCTACATTTAGAAATGAAGGAAAAGCTACGAGTTGAATATAAGAGAAGGCTGAGAAAACTCCTTAAGTCGAAGCTGAATGGAGGTAACCTCATGAAAGCAATCAATACGTGGGCTGTATCATCGATTCGCTACAGCGGAGGAATAGTCAATTGGACCAAGAATGATCTGCAAGAAATGGATCGAAAAACTAGAAAGTTGTTATGCATGTATGGAGCTCTTCATCCCAGGTCTTGTGTCAACCGTATCTATTTACCAAGAACTGAGGGAGGGCGTGGCCTTATCAGTATTGAAGACTGTATCAGAATGGAAGAAGGAAGCCTCGCACAGTATATTAAGAACAGCCAAGAAAGGTTGTTGATTGCAGCTTGTAAAATAGGAAAACATGCACCAGCGGAACAACCAAAGGATTACAAGGAAAGAAAGAGAGACCAAAGGTGGGAAGAAATAATGACGAAACCCCTACAGAGGCAGTACCATCAGCAAATCAAGGATGTGGCTGATAAGGAGACGTGGAATTGGCTGAGACTCGGTGATCTGAAGAGAGAAACTGAAGGGCTAATCATTGCTGCTCAAGACCAAGCTATAAGAACTAACGCAATAAAGGCTAAAATCGAAAATCAAGAAGTGTCTGAAAAGTGCAGAATGTGTGGCACATGTGAGGAAACTGTAGAACATATTATTTGTGCCTGCAGTAAACTTGCACAGATAGAGTACAAGCGTCGGCACGACACACTTGCTGGACTACTGCACTGGGAACTTTGCAAGAAATATGGATTACCATGTTGTGACAAATGGTATGAACATGATCCCGATAGTGTAATGGAGAACCATGAAGTGAAGTTGCTGTGGGACTTTACCATCCAGACAGATAGGATAATCCAGGCTAGGCGTCCGGATATAGTTCTGGTTGAGAAGGAATTGAACAAAACCTGGATTATCGATGTAGCTGTGCCTGCTGACAGAAGGATTGAAATCAAAGAGCTTGAGAAGATAGAAAAATACCAGGACCTTGCCAGAGAACTAAAAAAGATATGGAAAACAAAGGTCAAAGTAGTACCAGTAGTAGTGGGAAGTTTAGGCTCAGTGTCAAAGAGACTGAAGGAATATGTAACTATGTTAGACATAAGTAACAGGATAACAACACTTCAGAAATCCGCAATTTTAGGAACTGCCAGAATATTAAGGAAAGTCTTGGAACTTTAAGGAAAAAAAAAAAAAAAAAAGGGGGGGGGGGGATAAAAGAAAGAAAAAGAAAACGTCAAGCAGCATTGTAACAATAGGTTAAAGGTTTCGGTTAGGTTTTGAAATGTCAGTTTGAAGTCTTAGGTCTTGGGAAAAGACCCGACTAGTAATTTTACCAGGGATTAATTTTTTATTCTGCTAACACAAGCACCCTTAAAGTTAAGATCCTCCCTAGTTATAAGCCCACTAGTCTCATGACACAAATACCCTTCCAGTTATGAGGTAGCCTGATTATCAGCGCACTATTCTGGTATAAAAAAAAAAAATAATAATAATATTTAAAATAATAATAATAATATTAATGATAATAATGAAGATAATAATAATAATGATAATAATATAATAAAGTTAATATTAATAATGTTAATAATAATAATTTTAATAATAATAATAATATTAATAATAATTTATTTAAAGTCAATAACGTGGGAAGTGGTCGCCCAATCTTCCGAGCAACGAGGCTGATGTTAAAAACGCTAATTTAAATACCCTTCCAGTTTTGAGCTAACCTGATTATCAGCCCACTATTCTGCTAACAAAAGTACCCTTACAGTTAAGATCCTCCCCAGTTATAAGCCCACTATTCTGCTAACACAAGTACCCTTACAGTTAAGATCCTCCCCAGTTATAATCCCACTATTCTGCTAACACAAGTACCCTTACAGTTAATATCCTTCCCAGTTATAAGCCCACTATTCTGCTAACACAAGCACCCTTAAAGTTAAGATCCTCCCTAGTTATAAGCCCACTAGTCTCATGACACAAATAGCCTTCTAGTTATGAGGTAGCCTGATTATCAGCGCACTATTCTGGTATTAAAAAAAAAATAATAATAATAATATTTAAAATAATAATAATAATATTAATGATAATAATGAAGATAATATTAATAATAATAATAATATAATAAATTTAATATTAATAATGTTAATAATAATAATGTTAATAATAATAATAATATTAATAATAATTTATTTAAAGTCAATAACGTGGGAAGTGGTCGTCCAATCTTCCGAGCAACGAGGCTGATGTTAAAAACGCTAATACAAATACCCTTCCAGTTTTGAGCTAACCTGATTATCAGCCCACTATTCTGCTAACAAAAGTACCCTTACAGTTAAGATCCTCCCCAGTTATAAGCCCACTATTCTGCTAACACAAGTACCCTTACAGTTAAGATCCTCCCCAGTTATAAGCCCACTATTCTGATAACACAAGTACCCTTACAGTTAATATCCTTCCCAGTTATAAGACCACTATTCTGCTAACACAAGCACCCTTAAAGTTAAGATCCTCCCTTGTTATAAGCCCACTAGTCTCATGACACAAATACCCTTCCAGTTATGAGGTAGCCTGATTATCAGCGCACTATTCTGGTAGAAAATAAATAAATAAAAATAATAATAATAATATTTCTAATAATAATAATAATATTAATAATAATGATGGAGAAAATAATAATAATGATAATAATATAATAATGTTAATAATAATAATGTTAATATTAATAATGTTAATAATAATAATAATATTAATAATAATTTATTTAAAGTCAATAACGTGGGAAGTGGTCGCTCAATCTTCCGAGCAACGAGGCTGATGTTAAAAACGCTAATACAAATACCCTTCCAGTTTTGAGCTAACCTGATTATCAGCCCACTATATTGCTAACACAAGTACACATACAGTTAAGATCCTCCCCAGTTATAAGCCTACTATTCTGCTAACACAAGTACCCTTACAGTTAAGATCCTCCCCAGTTATAAGCCCACTATTCTGCTAACACAAGTACCCTTACAGTTAATATCCTTCCCAGTTATAAGCCCACTAGTCTGCTAACACAAGTACCCTTAAAGTTAAGATCCTCCCCAGTTATAAGCCCATTTTTCTGCTAACACAAGTACCGTTATAGTTAAGATCCTCCCCAGTTATAAGCCCACTATTCTGCTAACACAAGTACCCTTAAGGTTAAGATCCTTCCCAGTTATAAGCCCACTATTCTGCTAACACAAGTACCCTTATAGTTAAGATCCTTCCCAGTTATAAGCCCACTATTCTGCTAACACAAGCACCCTTAAAGTTAAGATCCTCCCTAGTTATAAGCCCACTAGTCTCATGACACAAATAGCCTTCTAGTTATGAGGTAGCCTGATTATCAGCGCACTATTCTGGTATTAAAAAAAAAATAATAATAATAATATTTAAAATAATAATAATAATATTAATGATAATAATGAAGATAATATTAATAATAATAATAATATAATAAATTTAATATTAATAATGTTAATAATAATAATGTTAATAATAATAATAATATTAATAATAATTTATTTAAAGTCAATAACGTGGGAAGTGGTCGTCCAATCTTCCGAGCAACGAGGCTGATGTTAAAAACGCTAATACAAATACCCTTCCAGTTTTGAGCTAACCTGATTATCAGCCCACTATTCTGCTAACAAAAGTACCCTTACAGTTAAGATCCTCCCCAGTTATAAGCCCACTATTCTGCTAACACAAGTACCCTTACAGTTAAGATCCTCCCCAGTTATAAGCCCACTATTCTGATAACACAAGTACCCTTACAGTTAATATCCTTCCCAGTTATAAGACCACTATTCTGCTAACACAAGCACCCTTAAAGTTAAGATCCTCCCTTGTTATAAGCCCACTAGTCTCATGACACAAATACCCTTCCAGTTATGAGGTAGCCTGATTATCAGCGCACTATTCTGGTAGAAAATAAATAAATAAAAATAATAATAATAATATTTCTAATAATAATAATAATATTAATAATAATGATGGAGAAAATAATAATAATGATAATAATATAATAATGTTAATAATAATAATGTTAATATTAATAATGTTAATAATAATAATAATATTAATAATAATTTATTTAAAGTCAATAACGTGGGAAGTGGTCGCTCAATCTTCCGAGCAACGAGGCTGATGTTAAAAACGCTAATACAAATACCCTTCCAGTTTTGAGCTAACCTGATTATCAGCCCACTATATTGCTAACACAAGTACACATACAGTTAAGATCCTCCCCAGTTATAAGCCTACTATTCTGCTAACACAAGTACCCTTACAGTTAAGATCCTCCCCAGTTATAAGCCCACTATTCTGCTAACACAAGTACCCTTACAGTTAATATCCTTCCCAGTTATAAGCCCACTAGTCTGCTAACACAAGTACCCTTAAAGTTAAGATCCTCCCCAGTTATAAGCCCATTTTTCTGCTAACACAAGTACCGTTATAGTTAAGATCCTCCCCAGTTATAAGCCCACTATTCTGCTAACACAAGTACCCTTAAGGTTAAGATCCTTCCCAGTTATAAGCCCACTATTCTGCTAACACAAGTACCCTTATAGTTAAGATCCTCCCCAGTTATAAGCCCACTATGCTGCTAAGACAAATACCCTTACAGTTAAGATCCTTCCCAGTTATAAAACCACTATTCTGCTAACACAAGCACCCTTCAAGTTAAGATCCTCCCTAGTTATAAGCCCACTATTCTGATAACACAAGTACCCTTACAGTTAATATCCTTCCCAGTTATAAGACCACTATTCTGCTAACACAAGCACCCTTAAAGTTAAGATCCTCCCTAGTTATAAGCCCACTAGTCTCATGACACAAATACCCTTCCAGTTATGAGGTAGCCTGATTATCAGCGCACTATTCTGGTATAAAAAAAAAAAATAATAATAATATTTAAAATAATAATAATAATATTAATGATAATAATGAAGATAATAATAATAATGATAATAATATAATAAAGTTAATATTAATAATGTTAATAATAATAATTTTAATAATAATAATAATATTAATAATAATTTATTTAAAGTCAATAACGTGGGAAGTGGTCGCCCAATCTTCCGAGCAACGAGGCTGATGTTAAAAACGCTAATTTAAATACCCTTCCAGTTTTGAGCTAACCTGATTATCAGCCCACTATTCTGCTAACAAAAGTACCCTTACAGTTAAGATCCTCCCCAGTTATAAGCCCACTATTCTGCTAACACAAGTACCCTTACAGTTAAGATCCTCCCCAGTTATAAGCCCACTATTCTGATAACACAAGTACCCTTACAGTTAATATCCTTCCCAGTTATAAGACCACTATTCTGCTAACACAAGCACCCTTAAAGTTAAGATCCTCCCTTGTTATAAGCCCACTAGTCTCATGACACAAATACCCTTCCAGTTATGAGGTAGCCTGATTATCAGCGCACTATTCTGGTAGAAAATAAATAAATAAAAATAATAATAATAATATTTCTAATAATAATAATAATATTAATAATAATGATGGAGAAAATAATAATAATGATAATAATATAATAATGTTAATAATAATAATGTTAATATTAATAATGTTAATAATAATAATAATATTAATAATAATTTATTTAAAGTCAATAACGTGGGAAGTGGTCGCTCAATCTTCCGAGCAACGAGGCTGATGTTAAAAACGCTAATACAAATACCCTTCCAGTTTTGAGCTAACCTGATTATCAGCCCACTATATTGCTAACACAAGTACACATACAGTTAAGATCCTCCCCAGTTATAAGCCTACTATTCTGCTAACACAAGTACCCTTACAGTTAAGATCCTCCCCAGTTATAAGCCCACTATTCTGCTAACACAAGTACCCTTACAGTTAATATCCTTCCCAGTTATAAGCCCACTAGTCTGCTAACACAAGTACCCTTAAAGTTAAGATCCTCCCCAGTTATAAGCCCATTTTTCTGCTAACACAAGTACCGTTATAGTTAAGATCCTCCCCAGTTATAAGCCCACTATTCTGCTAACACAAGTACCCTTAAGGTTAAGATCCTTCCCAGTTATAAGCCCACTATTCTGCTAACACAAGTACCCTTATAGTTAAGATCCTCCCCAGTTATAAGCCCACTATGCTGCTAAGACAAATACCCTTACAGTTAAGATCCTTCCCAGTTATAAAACCACTATTCTGCTAACACAAGCACCCTTCAAGTTAAGATCCTCCCTAGTTATAAGCCCACTATTCTGATAACACAAGTACCCTTACAGTTAATATCCTTCCCAGTTATAAGACCACTATTCTGCTAACACAAGCACCCTTAAAGTTAAGATCCTCCCCAGTTATAATCCCACTATTCTGCTAACACAAGTACCCTTACAGTTAATATCCTTCCCAGTTATAAGACCACTATTCTGTTAACACAAGCACCCTTAAAGTTAAGATCCTCCCTTGTTATAAGCCCACTAGTCTCATGACACAAATACCCTTCCAGTTATGAGGTAGCCTGATTATCAGCGCACTATTCTGGTATAAAAAAAAAATATTAATAATAATAATATTTCTAATAATAATAATAATATTAATAATAATGAGGAAGAAAATAATAATAATGATAATAATATAATAATGTTAATAATAATAATGTTAATAATAATAATAATATTAATAACAATTTATTTCAAGTCAATCACGTGGGAAGTGGTCGCTTACTCTTTCGAGCATGAGGCTCATGTTAAAAACGCTATCACAAATACCCTTTCAGTTATGAGCTAAGCTGATTATCAGCCCACTATTCTGCTAACACAAGTACACTTACATTTAACATCCTCCCCACTTATAAGCCCACTAGTCTACTGACAAAAGTACTCTTACAGTTAAGATCCTCCCCAGTTATAAGCCCACTATTCTGCTAACACAAGTACCCTTACAGTTAAGATCCTCCCCAGTTATAAGCCCACTATTCTGCTAAGACAAATACCCTCACAGTTAAGATCCTTTCCAGTTATAAAACCACTATTCTGCTAACACAAGCACCCTTAAAGTTAAGATCCTCCCTAGTTATAAGCCCATTAGTCTCATGACACAAATACCCTTCCAGTTATGAGGTAGCCTAATTATCAGCGCACTATTCTGGTATAGAAAAATAATAATAATAATAATATTTATAATAATAATAATAATATTAATAATAATAATGAAGATAATAATAATAATGATAATAATGTTAATAATAATAATGTTAACAATAATAATGTTAATAATAATATTTATATTTATAATAATAATAATATTAATAATAATAATGAGGATAATAAAAATAATGATAATAATATAATAATGTTAATAATAATAATGTTAATAATAATAATGTTAATAATAAAAAAATAATATTAATAATAATTTATTTCAAGTCAATAACGTGGGAAGTGGTCGCCCAATCTTCCGAGCAACGAGGCTCATGTTAAAAACGCTATCACAAATACCCTTCCAGTTATGAGCTAACCTGATTATCAGCCCACTATTCTGCTAACAAAAGTACCCTTACAGTTAAGATCCTCCCCAGTTATAAGCCCACTATTCTGCTAACACAAGTACCCTTACAGTTAAGATCCTCCCCAGTTATAAGCCCACTATTCTGCTAAGACAAATACCCTTACCGTTAAGATCCTTCCCAGTTATAAGACCACTATTCATCTAACACAAGCACTTAAAGTTAAGATCCTCCCTAGTTATAAGCCCACTACTCTCATGACACAAATACCCTTCCAGTTATGAGGTAGCCTGATTATCAGCGCACTATTCTGGTATAACAATAATAATAATAATAATAATAATAATAATAATAATAATAATAATAATAATAATAATAATAATATTTATAAGAATAATAATATTATTAATAATAATAATGAAGATAATAATAATAATGTTAATAATAATAATGTTAATAATAAAAAAATAATATTAATAATAATTTATTTCAAGTCAATAACGTGGGAAGTGGTCGCCCAATCTTCCGAGCAACGAGGCTCATGTTAAAAACGCTATCACAAATACCCTTCCAGTTATGAGCTAAGCTGATTATCAGCCCACTATTCTGCTAAGACAAATACCCTTACCGTTAAGATCCTCCCAAGTTATAACCCCACTATTCTGCTAAGACAAATACCCTTACAGTTAAGATCCTCCCTACTTATAAACCCACTAGTTTGATGAAACAAATACCCTTCCAGTTATGAGCTACCTTTATTATCAGCCCACTACTCTCCTATTAAAATAATAATAATAATAATAATATTAACAATAATAATAATATTAATAATAATTATAATAATATAATAATGTTAATAATAATAAGAATGTTAATAATAATATTAATAATAATTTACTTAAAGTCAATAACGTGGGAAGTGGTCGCCCAATCTTCCGAGCAACAAGTCTCATGTTAAAAACGCTATCACAAATACCCTTTCAATTATGAGCTAACCTGATTATCAGCCCACTATTCTGCTAACAAAAGTACCCTTACAGTTAAGATCCTCCCCAGTTATAAGCCCACTATTCTGCTAACACAAATACCCTTACAGTTAAGATCCTCCCCAGTTACAAGCCCATTATTCTGCTAACACAAGTACCCTTACAGTTAAGATCCTCCCCAGTTATAAGCCCACTATTCTGATAACACAAGTACCGTGATAGTTAAGATCCTCCCCAGTTATAACCCCACTATTCTGCTAAGACAAATACCCTTACAGTTAAGATCCTCCCCAGCATAGTTAATGGAGTGGAATGGTTTGGAAACCTATTGTTCTAGGTTTTTGTTCAACCTTTTCTATTGTTATATGACGTTGACCGTGCACAGAGAAGAAAAAGTTGCAGCGTTTGTTCATCGTAAATTAGAGAACATAGACGTTTTTTCCTTAAAAATGTTCTAAAATAGGAGATATTTCTTAATTAATTCTATATGATAAAAATTAATTGTTTACTGAAAAGGGTAATCACCTTTTTGAACGCTTTCTTATCTATCATCTAGTAACTTAACTGTATCTGCGCGGAATTATTTATCCTCTTCTTTGTAATCTTAGAATGAAAATTTTACACTTTCAAAATGATCGTACATGAAAACAGTACAGAAACTAGTATTTTCAGCCATACTTGCTTTGGTTCATTGTGCACGGTCAATATCACGTGATGGTACGTTTCAACATCGCTCGCCAAACAAAAACCTAGAACAATAGGTTTCCAAACCATTCCACTCCATTAACTATGTCCCCAGTTATAAACCCACTAGTCTGATGAAACAAATCACCTTCCAGTTATGAGCTACGTTTATTATCAGCCCACTACTCTCCTATTAAAATAATAATCAAAATAATAATAATATTAACAATAATAATAATATTAATAATAATGATAATAGAAATAATAATTATAATAATATAATAATGTTAATAATAATAATGTTAATAATAATATTAATAATAATTAACTTAAAGTCAATAACGTGGGAAGTGGTCGCCCAATCTTCCGAGGAACAAGTCTCATGTTAAAAACGCTATCACAAATACCCTTTCAGTTATGAGCTAACCTGATTATCAGCCCACTATTCTGCTAACAAAAGTACCCTTACAGTTAAGATCCTCCCCAGTTATAAGCCCACTATTCTGCTAACACAAGTACCCTTACAGTTAAGATCCTCCCCAGTTATAAGCCCACTATTCTGCTAAGACAAATACCCTTACCGTTAAGATCCTTCCCAGTTATAAGACCACTATTCATCTAACACAAGCACTTAAAGTTAAGATCCTCCCTAGTTATAAGCCCACTAGTCTCATGACACAAATACCCTTCCAGTTATGAGGTAGCCTGATTATCAGCGCACTATTCTGGTATAAAAATAATAAAAATAAAAATAATAATAATAATAATAATATTTATAAGAATAATAATATTATTAATAATAATAATGAAGATAATAATAATAATGATAATAATATAATAATGTTAATAATAATAATGTTAATAATAATTTATTTAAAGTCAATAACGTTGGAAGTGGTCGCCCAATCTTCAGAGCAACGAGGCTCATGTTAAAAACGCTAATACAAATACCCTTCCAGTTATGAGCTAAGCTGATTATCAGCCCACTATTCTGCTAACAAAAGTACCCTTACAGTTAAGATAGTCCCCAGTTATAAGCCCACTATTCTGCTAACACAAGTACCCTTATAGTTAAGATCCTCCCCAGTTACAAGCCCATTATTCTCCTAACACAAGTACCCTGACAGTTAAGATCCTCCCCAGTTATAAGCCCACTATTCTGATAACACAAGCACACTTACAGTTAAGATCCTCCCCAGTTATAAGCCCACTATTCTGATAACACAAGCACACTTACAGTTAAGATCCTCCCCAGTTATAACCCCACTATTCTGCTAAGACAAATACCCTTACAGTTAAGATCCTCCCTACTTATAAACCCACTAGTTTGATGAAACAAATACCCTTCCAGTTATGAGCTACCTTTATTATCAGCCCACTACTCTCCTATTAAAAAAAAAAAAATAATAATAATATTAACAATACTAATAATATTAATAATAATTATAATAATATAATAATGTTAATAATAATAAGAATGTTAATAATAATATTAATAATAATTTACTTAAAGTCAATAACGTGGGAAGTGGTCGCCCAATCTTCCGAGCAACAAGTCTCATGTTAAAAACGCTATCACAAATACCCTTTCAATTATGAGCTAACCTGATTATCAGCCCACTATTCTGCTAACAAAAGTACCCTTACAGTTAAGATCCTCCCCAGTTATAAGCCCACTATTCTGCTAACACAAGTACCCTTACAGTTAAGATCCTCCCCAGTTACAAGCCCATTATTCTGCTAACACAAGTACCCTTACAGTTAAGATCCTCCCCAGTTATAAGCCCACTATTCTGATAACACAAGTACCCTGATAGTTAAGATCCTCCCCAGTTATAACCCCACTATTCTGCTAAGACAAATACCCATACAGTTAAGATCCTCCCCAGTTATAAACCCACTAGTCTGATGAAACAAATCACCTTCCAGTTATGAGCTACGTTTATTATCAGCCCACTACTCTCCTATTAAAATAATAATCAAAATAATAATAATATTAACAATAATAATAATATTAATAATAATGATAATAGAAATAATAATTATTATAATATAATAATGTTAATAATAATAATGTTAATAATAATATTAATAATAATTTACTTAAAGTCAATAACGTGGGAAGTGGTCGACCAAACTTCCGAGCAACAAGTCTCATGTTAAAAACGCTATCACAAATACCCTTTCAGTTATGAGCTAAGCTGATTATCAGCCCACTATTCTGCTAACAAAAGTACCCTTACAGTTAAGATCCTCCCCAGTTATAAGCCCACTATTCTGCTAACACAAGTACCCTTACAGTTAAGATCCTCCCCAGTTATTAGCTCATTATTCTGCTAACACAAGTAAACTTACAGTTAAGATCCTCCCCAGTTATAAACCCACTAGTCTGATGAAACAAATACCCTTCCAGTTATGAGCTACCTTTATTATCAGCGCACTACTCTGCTATAAAAATAATAATAATAAGAAGAAGAAGAATAATAAGAATAATAATATCAACAATATTAATAATATTAATAATAATGATAATAGAAATAATAATTATAATAATATAATAATGTTAATAATAATAATGTTAAATAATAATAATGTTAATAATAATAATAATATTTATAATAATAATATTAATAATAATAATGAAGATAATAATAATAATGAAGATAATAATAATAATGTTAATAATAATAATGTTAATAATAATAATGTTAATAATAATAATAATATTAATAATAATTTATTTAAAGTCAATAACGTGGGAAGTGGTCGCCCAATCTTCCACGCAACGAGGCTCATGTTAAAAACGCTAATACAAATACCCTTCCAGTTATAAGCTAACCTGATTATCAGCCCACTATTCTGCTAACAAAAGTACCCTTACAGTTAAGATAGTCCCCAGTTATAAGCCCACTACTCTGCTAACACAAGTACCCTTACAGTTAAGATCCTCCCCAGTTATAAGCCCACTATTCTGCTAACACAAGTACCCTTACAGTTAAGATCCTCCCCAGTTATAAGCCCACTATTCTGATAACACAAGCACACTTCCAGTTAAGATCCTCCCCAGTTATAAGCCCACTATTCTGCTAACACAAGTACCCTGATAGTTAAGATCCTCCCCAGTTATAAGCCCACTATTCTGCTAAGACAAATACCCTTACAGTTAAGATCCTTCCCAGTTATAAACCAACTAGTCTGATGAAACAAATCACCTTCCAGTTATGAGCTACGTTTATTATCAGCCCACTACTCTCCTATTAAAATAATAATCAAAATAATAATAATATTAACAATAATAATAATATTAATAATAATGATAATAGAAATAATAATTATAATAATATAATAATATAATAATGTTAATAATAATAATCTTAATAATAATATTAATAATAATTTACTTAAAGTCAATAACGTGGGAAGTGGTCGCCCAATCTTCCGAGGAACAAGTCTCATGTTAAAAACGCTATCACAAATACCCTTTCAGTTATGAGCTAACCTGATTATCAGCCCACTATTTTGCTAACAAAAGTACCCTTACAGTTAAGATCCTCCCCAGTTATAAGCCCACTATTCTGCTAACACAAGTACCCTTACAGTTAAGATCCTCCCCAGTTATAAGCCCACTATTCTGCTAAGACAAATACCCTTACCGTTAAGATCCTTCCCAGTTATAAGACCACTATTCATCTAACACAAGCACTTAAAGTTAAGATCCTCCCTAGTTATAAGCCCACTAGTCTCATGACACAAATACCCTTCCAGTTATGAGGTAGCCTGATTATCAGCGCACTATTCTGGTATAAAAATAATAAAAATAAAAATAATAATAATAATAATAATATTTATAAGAATAATAATATTATTAATAATAATAATGAAGATAATAATAATAATGATAATAATATAATAATGTTAATAATAATAATGTTAATAATAATTTATTTAAAGTCAATAACGTGGGAAGTGGTCGCCCAATCTTCAGAGCAACGAGGCTCATGTTAAAAACGCTAATACAAATACCCTTCCAGTTATGAGCTAAGCTGATTATCAGCCCACTATTCTGCTAACAAAAGTACCCTTACAGTTAAGATAGTCCCCAGTTATAAGTCCACTATTCTGCTAACACAAATACCCTTATAGTTAAGATCCTCCCCAGTTACAAGCCCATTATTCTCCTAACACAAGTACCCTGACAGTTAAGATCCTCCCCAGTTATAAGCCCACTATTCTGATAACACAAGCACACTTACAGTTAAGATCCTCCCCAGTTATAACCCCACTATTCTGCTAAGACAAATACCCTTACAGTTAAGATCCTCCCTACTTATAAACCCACTAGTTTGATGAAACAAATACCCTTCCAGTTATGAGCTACCTTTATTATCAGCCCACTACTCTCCTATTAAAAAAAAAATAATAATAATAATATTAACAATACTAATAATATTAATAATAATTATAATAATATAATAATGTTAATAATAATAAGAATGTTAATAATAATATTAATAATAATTTACTTAAAGTCAATAACGTGGGAAGTGGTCGCCCAATCTTCCGAGCAACAAGTCTCATGTTAAAAACGCTATCACAAATACCCTTTCAATTATGAGCTAACCTGATTATCAGCCCACTATTCTGCTAACAAAAGTACCCTTACAGTTAAGATCCTCCCCAGTTATAAGCCCACTATTCTGCTAACACAAGTACCCTTACAGTTAAGATCCTCCCCAGTTACAAGCCCATTATTCTGCTAACACAAGTACCCTTACAGTTAAGATCCTCCCCAGTTATAAGCCCACTATTCTGATAACACAAGTACCCTGATAGTTAAGATCCTCCCCAGTTATAACCCCACTATTCTGCTAAGACAAATACCCATACAGTTAAGATCCTCCCCAGTTATAAACCCACTAGTCTGATGAAACAAATCACCTTCCAGTTATGAGCTACGTTTATTATCAGCCCACTACTCTCCTATTAAAATAATAATCAAAATAATAATAATATTAACAATAATAATAATATTAATAATAATGATAATAGAAATAATAATTATTATAATATAATAATGTTAATAATAATAATGTTAATAATAATATTAATAATAATTTACTTAAAGTCAATAACGTGGGAAGTGGTCGACCAAACTTCCGAGCAACAAGTCTCATGTTAAAAACGCTATCACAAATACCCTTTCAGTTATGAGCTAAGCTGATTATCAGCCCACTATTCTGCTAACAAAAGTACCCTTACAGTTAAGATCCTCCCCAGTTATAAGCCCACTATTCTGCTAACACAAGTACCCTTACAGTTAAGATCCTCCCCAGTTATTAGCTCATTATTCTGCTAACACAAGTAAACTTACAGTTAAGATCCTCCCCAGTTATAAACCCACTAGTCTGATGAAACAAATACCCTTCCAGTTATGAGCTACCTTTATTATCAGCACACTACTCTGCTATAAAAATAATAATAATAATAAGAAGAAGAATAATAAGAATAATAATATCAACAATATTAATAATATTAATAATAATGATAATAGAAATAATAATTATAATAATATAATAATGTTAATAATAATAATGTTAAATAATAATAATGTTAATAATAATAATAATATTTATAATAATAATATTAATAATAATAATGAAGATAATAATAATAATGAAGATAATAATAATAATGTTAATAATAATAATGTTAATAATAATAATGTTAATAATAATAATAATATTAATAATAATTTATTTAAAGTCAATAACGTGGGAAGTGGTCGCCCAATCTTCCACGCAACGAGGCTCATGTTAAAAACGCTAATACAAATACCCTTCCAGTTATGAGCTAACCTGATTATCAGCCCACTATTCTGCTAACAAAAGTACCCTTACAGTTAAGATAGTCCCCAGTTATAAGCCCACTACTCTGCTAACACAAGTACCCTTACAGTTAAGATCCTCCCCAGTTATAAGCCCACTATTCTGCTAACACAAGTACCCTTACAGTTAAGATCCTCCCCAGTTATAAGCCCACTATTCTGATAACACAAGCACACTTCCAGTTAAGATCCTCCCCAGTTATAAGACCACTATTCTGCTAACACAAGTACCCTGATAGTTAAGATCCTCCCCAGTTATAAGCCCACTATTCTGCTAAGACAAATACCCTTACAGTTAAGATCCTTCCCAGTTATAAACCAACTAGTCTGATGAAACAAATACCCTTCCAGTTTTGAGCTACCTTTATTATCAGCCCACTACTCTCCTATTAAAATAATAATAATAATAATAATAATATTAACAATAATAATAATATTAATAATAATGATCATAGAAATAATAATTATAATAATATAATAATGTTAATAATAATAATAACGTTAATAATAATATTAATAATAATTTACTTAAAGTCAATAACATGGGAAGTGGTCGCCCAATCTTCCGAGCAACAAGGCTCATATTAAAAACGCTATCAGAAATACCCTTTCAGTTATGAGCTGAGCTGATTATCAGCCCACTATTCTGCTAAAACAAGTACACTTACAGTTAACATCCTCCCCAGTTATAAGCCCACTAGTCTACTAACAAAAGTACTCGTACAGTTAAGATCCTCCCCAGTTATAAGCCCACTATTCTGCTAACAAAAGTACCCTTACAGTTAAGATCCTCCTCAGTTATAAGCCCACTATTCTGCTAACACAAGTACCCTTACAGTTAAGATCCTCCCCAGTTATAAGCCCACTATTCTGCTAACACAAGTAAACTTACAGTTAAGTTCCTCCCCAGTTATAACCCCACTATTCTGCTAAGACAAATACCCTTACAGTTAAGATCCTCCCCAGTTATAAACCAGCTAGTCTGATGAAACAAATACCCTTCCAGTTTTGAGCTACCTTTATTATCAGCCCACTACTCTCCTATTAAAATAATAATCAAAATAATAATAATATTAACAATAATAATAATATTAATAATAATGATAATAGAAATAATAATTATTATAATATAATAATGTTAATAATAATAATGTTAATAATAATATTAATAATAATTTACTTAAAGTCAATAACGTGGTAAGTGGTCGACCAAACTTCCGAGCAACAAGTCTCATGTTAAAAACGCTATCACAAATACCCTTTCAGTTATGAGCTAAGCTGATTATCAGCCCACTATTCTGCTAACAAAAGTACCCTTACAGTTAAGATCCTCCCCAGTTATAAGCCCACTATTCTGCTAACACAAGTACCCTTACAGTTAAGATCCTCCCCAGTTATTAGCTCATTATTCTGCTAACACAAGTAAACTTACAGTTAAGATCCTCCCCAGTTATAAACCCACTAGTCTGATGAAACAAATACCCTTCCAGTTATGAGCTACCTTTATTATCAGCGCACTACTCTGCTATAAAAATAATAATAATAAGAAGAAGAATAATAAGAATAATAATATCAACAATATTAATAATATTAATAATAATGATAATAGAAATAATAATTATAATAATATAATAATGTTAATAATAATAATGTTAAATAATAATAATGTTAATAATAATAATAATATTTATAATAATAATATTAATAATAATAATGAAGATAATAATAATAATGAAGATAATAATAATAATGTTAATAATAATAATGTTAATAATAATAATGTTAATAATAATAATAATATTAATAATAATTTATTTAAAGTCAATAACGTGGGAAGTGGTCGCCCAATCTTCCACGCAACGAGGCTCATGTTAAAAACGCTAATACAAATACCCTTCCAGTTATAAGCTAACCTGATTATCAGCCCACTATTCTGCTAACAAAAGTACCCTTACAGTTAAGATAGTCCCCAGTTATAAGCCCACTATTCTGCTAACACAAATACCCTTATAGTTAAGATCCTTCCCAGTTACAAGCCCATTATTCTCCTAACACAAGTACCCTGACAGTTAAGATCCTCCCCAGTTATAAGCCCACTATTCTGATAACACAAGCACACTTACAGTTAAGATCCTCCCCAGTTATAACCCCACTATTCTGCTAAGACAAATACCCTTACAGTTAAGATCCTCCCTACTTATAAACCCACTAGTTTGATGAAACAAATACCCTTCCAGTTATGAGCTACCTTTATTATCAGCCCACTACTCTCCTATTAAAAAAAAAATAATAATAATAATATTAACAATACTAATAATATTAATAATAATTATAATAATATAATAATGTTAATAATAATAAGAATGTTAATAATAATATTAATAATAATTTACTTAAAGTCAATAACGTGGGAAGTGGTCGCCCAATCTTCCGAGCAACAAGTCTCATGTTAAAAACGCTATCACAAATACCCTTTCAATTATGAGCTAACCTGATTATCAGCCCACTATTCTGCTAACAAAAGTACCCTTACAGTTAAGATCCTCCCCAGTTATAAGCCCACTATTCTGCTAACACAAGTACCCTTACAGTTAAGATCCTCCCCAGTTACAAGCCCATTATTCTGCTAACACAAGTACCCTTACAGTTAAGATCCTCCCCAGTTATAAGCCCACTATTCTGATAACACAAGTACCCTGATAGTTAAGATCCTCCCCAGTTATAACCCCACTATTCTGCTAAGACAAATACCCATACAGTTAAGATCCTCCCCAGTTATAAACCCACTAGTCTGATGAAACAAATACCCTTCCAGTTATGAGCTACCTTTATTATCAGCCCACTACTCTCCTATTAAAAAAAAAATAATAATAATAATATTAACAATACTAATAATATTAATAATAATTATAATAATATAATAATGTTAATAATAATAAGAATGTTAATAATAATATTAATAATAATTTACTTAAAGTCAATAACGTGGGAAGTGGTCGCCCAATCTTCCGAGCAACAAGTCTCATGTTAAAAACGCTATCACAAATACCCTTTCAATTATGAGCTAACCTGATTATCAGCCCACTATTCTGCTAACAAAAGTACCCTTACAGTTAAGATCCTCCCCAGTTATAAGCCCACTATTCTGCTAACACAAGTACCCTTACAGTTAAGATCCTCCCCAGTTACAAGCCCATTATTCTGCTAACACAAGTACCCTTACAGTTAAGATCCTCCCCAGTTATAAGCCCACTATTCTGATAACACAAGTACCCTGATAGTTAAGATCCTCCCCAGTTATAACCCCACTATTCTGCTAAGACAAATACCCATACAGTTAAGATCCTCCCCAGTTATAAACCCACTAGTCTGATGAAACAAATCACCTTCCAGTTATGAGCTACGTTTATTATCAGCCCACTACTCTCCTATTAAAATAATAATCAAAATAATAATAATATTAACAATAATAATAATATTAATAATAATGATAATAGAAATAATAATTATTATAATATAATAATGTTAATAATAATAATGTTAATAATAATATTAATAATAATTTACTTAAAGTCAATAACGTGGGAAGTGGTCGACCAAACTTCCGAGCAACAAGTCTCATGTTAAAAACGCTATCACAAATACCCTTTCAGTTATGAGCTAAGCTGATTATCAGCCCACTATTCTGCTAACAAAAGTACCCTTACAGTTAAGATCCTCCCCAGTTATAAGCCCACTATTCTGCTAACACAAGTACCCTTACAGTTAAGATCCTCCCCAGTTATTAGCTCATTATTCTGCTCACACAAGTAAACTTACAGTTAAGATCCTCCCCAGTTATAAACCCACTAGTCTGATGAAACAAATACCCTTCCAGTTATGAGCTACCTTTATTATCAGCGCACTACTCTGCTATAAAAATAATAATAATAATAAGAAGAAGAATAATAAGAATAATAATATCAACAATATTAATAATATTAATAATAATGATAATAGAAATAATAATTATAATAATATAATAATGTTAATAATAATAATGTTAAATAATAATAATGTTAATAATAATAATAATATTTATAATAATAATATTAATAATAATAATGAAGATAATAATAATAATGAAGATAATAATAATAATGTTAATAATAATAATGTTAATAATAATAATGTTAATAATAATAATAATATTAATAATAATTTATTTAAAGTCAATAACGTGGGAAGTGGTCGCCCAATCTTCCACGCAACGAGGCTCATGTTAAAAACGCTAATACAAATACCCTTCCAGTTATGAGCTAACCTGATTATCAGCCCACTATTCTGCTAACAAAAGTACCCTTACAGTTAAGATAGTCCCCAGTTATAAGCCCACTACTCTGCTAACACAAGTACCCTTACAGTTAAGATCCTCCCCAGTTATAAGCCCACTATTCTGCTAACACAAGTACCCTTACAGTTAAGATCCTCCCCAGTTATAAGCCCACTATTCTGATAACACAAGCACACTTCCAGTTAAGATCCTCCCCAGTTATAAGCCCACTATTCTGCTAACACAAGTACCCTGATAGTTAAGATCCTCCCCAGTTATAAGCCCACTATTCTGCTAAGACAAATACCCTTACAGTTAAGATCCTTCCCAGTTATAAACCAACTAGTCTGATGAAACAAATACCCTTCCAGTTTTGAGCTACCTTTATTATCAGCCCACTACTCTCCTATTAAAATAATAATAATAATAATAATAATATTAACAATAATAATAATATTAATAATAATGATCATAGAAATAATAATTATAATAATATAATAATGTTAATAATAATAATGTTAATAATAATATTAATAATAATTTACTTAAAGTCAATAACATGGGAAGTGGTCGCCCAATCTTCCGAGCAACAAGGCTCATATTAAAAACGCTATCAGAAATACCCTTTCAGTTATGAGCTGAGCTGATTATCAGCCCACTATTCTGCTAAAACAAGTACACTTACAGTTAACATCCTCCCCAGTTATAAGCCCACTAGTCTACTAACAAAAGTACTCGTACAGTTAAGATCCTCCCCAGTTATAAGCCCACTATTCTGCTAACAAAAGTACCCTTACAGTTAAGATCCTCCTCAGTTATAAGCCCACTATTCTGCTAACACAAGTACCCTTACAGTTAAGATCCTCCCCAGTTATAAGCCCACTATTCTGCTAACACAAGTAAACTTACAGTTAAGTTCCTCCCCAGTTATAACCCCACTATTCTGCTAAGACAAATACCCTTACAGTTAAGATCCTCCCCAGTTATAAACCAGCTAGTCTGATGAAACAAATACCCTTCCAGTTTTGAGCTACCTTTATTATCAGCCCACTACTCTCCTATTAAAATAATAATCAAAATAATAATAATATTAACAATAATAATAATATTAATAATAATGATAATAGAAATAATAATTATTATAATATAATAATGTTAATAATAATAATGTTAATAATAATATTAATAATAATTTACTTAAAGTCAATAACGTGGGAAGTGGTCGACCAAACTTCCGAGCAACAAGTCTCATGTTAAAAACGCTATCACAAATACCCTTTCAGTTATGAGCTAAGCTGATTATCAGCCCACTATTCTGCTAACAAAAGTACCCTTACAGTTAAGATCCTCCCCAGTTATAAGCCCACTATTCTGCTAACACAAGTACCCTTACAGTTAAGATCCTCCCCAGTTATTAGCTCATTATTCTGCTAACACAAGTAAACTTACAGTTAAGATCCTCCCCAGTTATAAACCCACTAGTCTGATGAAACAAATACCCTTCCAGTTATGAGCTACCTTTATTATCAGCGCACTACTCTGCTATAAAAATAATAATAATAAGAAGAAGAAGAATAATAAGAATAATAATATCAACAATATTAATAATATTAATAATAATGATAATAGAAATAATAATTATAATAATATAATAATGTTAATAATAATAATGTTAAATAATAATAATGTTAATAATAATAATAATATTTATAATAATAATATTAATAATAATAATGAAGATAATAATAATAATGAAGATAATAATAATAATGTTAATAATAATAATGTTAATAATAATAATGTTAATAATAATAATAATATTAATAATAATTTATTTAAAGTCAATAACGTGGGAAGTGGTCGCCCAATCTTCCACGCAACGAGGCTCATGTTAAAAACGCTAATACAAATACCCTTCCAGTTATGAGCTAACCTGATTATCAGCCCACTATTCTGCTAACAAAAGTACCCTTACAGTTAAGATAGTCCCCAGTTATAAGCCCACTACTCTGCTAACACAAGTACCCTTACAGTTAAGATCCTCCCCAGTTATAAGCCCACTATTCTGCTAACACAAGTACCCTTACAGTTAAGATCCTCCCCAGTTATAAGCCCACTATTCTGATAACACAAGCACACTTCCAGTTAAGATCCTCCCCAGTTATAAGCCCACTATTCTGCTAACACAAGTACCCTGATAGTTAAGATCCTCCCCAGTTATAAGCCCACTATTCTGCTAAGACAAATACCCTTACAGTTAAGATCCTTCCCAGTTATAAACCAACTAGTCTGATGAAACAAATACCCTTCCAGTTTTGAGCTACCTTTATTATCAGCCCACTACTCTCCTATTAAAATAATAATAATAATAATAATAATATTAACAATAATAATAATATTAATAATAATGATCATAGAAATAATAATTATAATAATATAATAATGTTAATAATAATAACGTTAATAATAATATTAATAATAATTTACTTAAAGTCAATAACATGGGAAGTGGTCGCCCAATCTTCCGAGCAACAAGGCTCATATTAAAAACGCTATCAGAAATACCCTTTCAGTTATGAGCTGAGCTGATTATCAGCCCACTATTCTGCTAAAACAAGTACACTTACAGTTAACATCCTCCCCAGTTATAAGCCCACTAGTCTACTAACAAAAGTACTCGTACAGTTAAGATCCTCCCCAGTTATAAGCCCACTATTCTGCTAACAAAAGTACCCTTACAGTTAAGATCCTCCTCAGTTATAAGCCCACTATTCTGCTAACACAAGTACCCTTACAGTTAAGATCCTCCCCAGTTATAAGCCCACTATTCTGCTAACACAAGTAAACTTACAGTTAAGTTCCTCCCCAGTTATAAGCCCACTATTCTGCTAACACAAGTACCCTTACAGTTAAGATCCTCCCCAGTTATAAGCCCACTATGCTGCTAAGACAAATACCCTTACAGTTAAGATCCTTCCCAGTTATAAAACCACTATTCTGCTAACACAAGCACCCTTAAAGTTAAGATCCTCCCTAGTTATAAGCCCACTAGTCTCATGACACAAATACCCTTCCAGTTATGAGGTAGCCTAATTATCAGCGCACTATTCTGGTATAGAAAAATATTTAATAATAATAATATTTATAATAATAATAATAATATTAATAATAATAATAAAGATAATAATAATAATGATAATAATATAATAATGTTAATAATAATAATGTTAACAATAATAATGTTAATAATAATATTTATATTTATAATAATAATATTAATATTAATAATAATAATGAGGATAATAATAATAATGATAATAATATGATAATGTTAATAATAATAATGTTAATAATAATAATGTTAATAATAATAATAATATTAATAATAATTTATTTCAAGTCAATAACGTGGGAAGTGGTCCCCCAATCTTCCGAGCAACGAGGCTCATGTTAAAAACGCTATCACAAATACCCTTTCAGTTATGAGCTAAGCTGATTATCAGTCCACTATTCTGCTAACACAGGTACACTTACAGTTAACATCCTCCCCAGTTATAAGCCCACTAGTCTACTAACAAAAGTACTCTTACAGTTAAGATCCTCCCCAGTTATAAGCCCACTATTCTGCTAACACAAGTACCCTTACAGTTAAGATCCTCCCCAGTTATAAGCCCACTATTCTGCTAAGACAAATACCCTTACCGTTAAGATCCTTCCCAGTTATAAGACCACTATTCTGCTAACACAAGCACTTAAAGTTAAGATCCTCCCTAGTTATAAGCCCACTAGTCTCATGACACAAATACCCTTCCAGTTATGAGGTAGCCTGATTATCAGCGCACTATTCTGGTATAAAAATAATATTAATAATAATAATAATAATATTTATAAGAATAATAATATTATTAATAATAATAATGAAGATAATAATAATAATGATAATAATATAATAATGTTAATAATAATTTATTTAAAGTCAATAACGTGGGAAGTGGTCGCCCAATCTTCAGAGCAACGAGGCTCATGTTAAAAACGCTAATACAAATACCCTTCCAGTTATGAGCTAAGCTGATTATCAGCCCACTATTCTGCTAACAAAAGTACCCTTACAGTTAAGATAGTCCCCAGTTATAAGCCCACTATTCTGCTAACACAAGTACCCTTACAGTTAAGATCCTCCCCAGTTATAAGCCCACTATTCTGCTAACACAAGTACCCTTACAGTTAAGTTCCTCCCCAGTTATAAGCCCAGTAGTCTGATGAAACAAATACCCTTCCAGTTATGAGATAGCCTGATTATCAGCGCACTATTCTGGTATAAAAATAATAATAATAATAGTAATAATATTAATGAAGAAAATAATAATGATAATAATATAATAATGTTAAAAACGCTAATACAAATACCCTTCCAGTTATGAGCTAACCTGATTATCAGCCCACTATTCTGCTAACAAAAGTACCCTTACAGTTAAGATAGTCCCCAGTTATAAGCCCACTACTCTGCTAACAAAAGTACCCTTCCAGTTAAGATCCTCCCCAGTTATAAGCCCACTATTCTGCTAACCCAAGTACCCTTACAGTTAAGATCCTCCCCAGTTATAAGCCCACCATTCTGCTAACACAAGTACCCTGATAGTTAAGATCCTCCCTAGTTATAAGCCCACTATTCTGTTAAGACAAATACCCTTACAGTTAAGATCCTTCCCAGTTATAAGACCACTATTCTGTTAACTAAAGCA